>JAJJWX010005162.1:0-15418 GCA_023529315.1 Papaver bracteatum | reverse complement strand
GCATACATGCGTATCTTAACCAAGAGGACAAACACCAGCTGCTATAGGGGTTCAGGAATTTCTGACACTCACTATAATCAGGTGTGTTTAGGGTTCTTTTGTGACTGAGATATCGACTGCAATTTCTGGTACATAAGAGCAGTTGCATTAGTGAAATCCGACATTGCCTGGAAAAGCACAGGCAAGTGAGTCTTAATGCTCACCGTTGACTTCTCCCTAACCTGCTTGCATTGCTTTCTATAAGCAGCCTCCTCTTCTAACCTGTTTTTCAAAAGCTCCACCTGAATCTTCTTAGCTGTAATCGAGTCCTTGTGATTTGCATCTTCAGGTCTCTCTATATCTTTGTTCCTATTGTACCAATCCTCGAATGCCCGGGTTTTCCGAAATAATTCCCTACGGGTATCCTCACAAGTCATCCTCAATTTTATTTCATCTTTTTGATGCATCACTATATTTTTTATGACGTGAGCGAAACTAGATATCGCACTTCTTCCTAGCTCATCTGGAATCTTCTCTAGGTTTTCTTGCCAAGAGAGCAGGAGAGACTGGACTGGCGGACGAACCCTGGGTGGAGATGAAACTTGCTCTTTCAAGCTGCTATCTACAGGGATGAGATTCAGTTTCAACCAGCTGTTCAAGGCTTTGACAAATGCTTTCTTATGGATCATGACCGCTTTCAGTTGTGCATACCAGTCTTCCACGACATCATGGAGTTGCACGGTACACTGATGGTGTTTATCGGAGGTTTCTAAAGGGGCATTTGAGGTATCAAGGAATTTAGTGTCTGTGACAATCTTCAACTGAATTCTGTGACGTTGATTCATGGTTTCCCACATTTTCGCCATCCTGGAAGAGTTGCGAAAAGATTAGATTGCACGGTTTAAATGCAAATGGCAACAAGGAACACGCTATAATCAATACCAAAGACCTACAGATTTTGTAGCAATATGTATGAAAACAACAAATCAAAACATCCTACAATGCGTGGGCAGCAAATTTGTACACTGGAATGCTTCTAAATGATAGATGACAAAATTCATACACTATCACAAGAAAAATCACTAATTCCTATTTTTATCACCTATATAAAGGTGTGTAGATTCATTACAGTCACGACATTATCATAATAGTACTTAACAACGAGATGTAAAAGAAAATAGTAAGAAAAACTGAAAGAAGGGTATCTAAAATACAAAAGAGAGAAAAACAAATTATAACGAAATCAAAAGTAGTCACTGACACTTGCACCCATTCATTCACAGTTATATACCATCTGCTCCACCTCTCACGATTTCATCTCCAACACAACTCATTATGAAATCCGGATTAGAAAACAGGTAAGAGGATCAGCCAGAAAGTCAGCCATTCCTAACTTCCAACTCCAAGACTCATCCTGGAGATCAGCAAATTAAATTTTCTAACCAAGTATCGAATTGAAGAACAAAGCATGATGGTTGAGTCCCCGAGCCTTATTTAAACAAGAAACTAGGTGAATGGTGATAGACCAGTGCTTTGGAAACCAAGATAAGCATATAATCAGATGCAAACTGAGTATTACCCAAATCTCCAAAGCTAGACTGACATCATTTACTGCACACTAATAAAACATCATCTTTTGGAGGATCAATAGCCTCAGGTTCAATCCTCCATGTATCACCAAAGCGTCATCTGTCAGGTGATTTGATGGAAATATGCCGATTTAATGTCAATCATCCTTGGCAAGCACACTTAAACTAAGCTTTTTTTTTTATAATATCGATTTGCACTACTATAGTTCGTACGCAGTTCAGTTCAAAGAAATATTTTGAGCAGACAAACTTATCCAAAATCAGGATCCTTCACGTCCATCTATAGCAAATAGTTGATAATTTAGCAGTCTAGCATTCCTTTAGGTGAAAAGAAGACACACCCACCAATACCCACAATGCAGCCACAATATGTGATGGTTTTCTTCCACTTCCTACTGTTCTCATACAAACCTCTCGTCTTACACATTTCTAATTTACATCTTAATGAATGAAACAAACAAGATGAACCCAATCCAATATATCTTTGATAGTTCTCACGAGGCACGATATTAGAAATAAAATACAAGAGGACGAAAGATATCATAAAAAACATTTGGGAACGATGCAGTAAAAGTTATCAAACACAGTGGTTGGTTCTTTGAAAATTTTGGTGGTGTAATATGGAAATAAAGGGGCATATCACGCATAAACACAAATGAAAGGAAAATCAACATATCAGCGGTCACCAAATGAAGATCAAGACTAGTCAACACAGATGTAAAGCAAACACAGCCTGCCAAACATTGAGGAAACTACAACTTCTGTAAGGAAACATACCCATCAACAAGGGATACAAGCTTTGGATATAAGTGTTCGTCGCGCAAAGTGTCTATTTCTGATACAGTAGAATCCAAGGATTGCATGTCGATTATATATCTTGTATGAAGATGACTTACTGCTGCTTTTGTTTTCTCTAATGATAAATCACTTGTGTTACGGCTCTTCTGTCTATTAAGCAAAGCAACCTTTTTTTTATAGTCAAACTTCATTACTTCTCCTACCTGTCCAGCATGAAAGGAATATCATAAACTCCAAACACAAGGAAGTACTTAGCCGTCCCGTTTTATTCATGCTATTATATTTTTGTGCCATGGGAAAACTAACATACAAAATTTAACTAATTAAATTGTGAAAGATTGAATTAAGAAGTTACATGAGGACTTCCACCAATGCGTATACCTTTATCTCATCATATAGCTTCTTTTCCCACGCTAAAATTTTATCCAACACACTTGCCAGAGTTTGATCTGTCTCATCCTCATCTTTTTCATCATTTGCATATTGTGAGCCCCGAAAAGACTTGTTCCAAGTAATAACCTGCATAACCCTTTTGGAATGATCTATGTGCCCTGTACCATAAGAGTAACAAACCATAAATATATATTGGAAATTGCTTGCCTAGCGCAAAACTATAATGACAAAAGTATGTGAAAAGAACCGCAAATTTATCATACGGACTTAACTATTTCAATCACTTAGTGAGGAGGCTTTTGGTTTTTCATCAATCCTAACAACTTATTTTTAATCTGCAAGCTTCCTCCAAATTATTACCAGAATTGTTTACATGGTTCAACACCGGCTGTTAGAGTGGGTACTCTGACGAAGAGGTGTTCTGCTATCAGTGCTACTGACCTACAACTATGGATGCATATGATAGCCGAGCCGAGCAATGTAAAGTCGGGTAATAAAATATATAAGCCTAAAACTATGCCAAGAGATAGGAGCTAATTCCCTGATTTGAGCATCTACGTATAAGACTTAGAAAACGTAAAATTACCTCGATTATCAGCATAATTAGAGTGGAAGTGCAATCGATTCGCTTCAAGCATCTTTGAGACCTCGGCAGCACTTTGAGAGGCACTAAGAAAATGGTTATCGAGTTCTTTCAGTAAATCCATCATATTAAGCACTTTCCCACTTCTATTGCCCTCAACATCCATAGAACTTGAGTGTACATATTGCTTAGTCTTTTTCACTGGTTTCACTTCAATTTCCTTCTCTGGTACTTGAACCTCAATTGTACTACTACTAGTACTAGCATTTCCAGCATCACTACTACTACTACTATCAACACGAACATCATTCGATTTCTTAAACCCTTCATCATAATTACTTCTACCATCTCTACTATCATCTTTAAACGATTGAATTTCATCAACTTCACTTAAAGAAGACATGGGCATATCTTGAATAGGAGCAAAAATAAAATCCATTACCGAAGTAGTATTACTCGATTCCGGTGGTGGAGGGACTGGATTCCTCGACGGTTCCCGGGGACGAGGTGGTGGTTCTTCTTCAACTTCTTCACTAGCAATCTTCCGGCTTCGTCTACGAAGAGAAAGACCGTTCCTCTCCTCATCATCTTCTTCCTCCATATCAATTTCTTCTTCCTCAATTGTATCACTGGTAGTGGATTTTAAGTCTGGTTTAGGGATTGAAAATTCAGGCATAGTTGCAGCTCTTTGAAGAGGCTTTGAAGGACCGAAATTAGGCAAGGGGGGTGGTGGCGGTGGAAGAATATCACGAGGGGCTGCAGGTAAAGCAGATGAAGATGGAAGTAAAGTATCATGGTGAAAAGCGTCAACTTCACCTTCACCGTAATCACTTAGCGCGGCACCAGTATGCCTAAGAGACACAGTATATGCAGAGTGTGTTGCAGCGAAGTAGTTCCGATTCTTTACAGCTTCTTTTAAGAATTGTTTTCTTTCTTTACAACGGGTTACTGCTTCTTCGTTTTCTATTTTTGATTGTGCACAATCCGTGGTGGTGGTGGTGGTGGAGAGGAGATGGTTGGGGCGGCGTGAACTTGAAGTTATCAGGAATTTGGTGATTTTTTTGGGCGGCGTAAGAATGAAATTATTAGGAAATTGGTGTTTTTGGGTGGAGTGGAGAAATGATTTTTGTGTACCTAACTCCATCATTGGAGAAGCAGGATATTAGACGCAACTCCTCCGTGGATTTACCGAAAAGAGTAAAGGGATATAGGATAATTTGACTTTTGGCTGCCGCTTCTGCTTTTTCTAGAGGTAGTTTTAGGTTTTCGGTCTCGGGTGATTTGAATTCCACGGTTTTGAGGTTGAGAGATTCCATGTTTAGTCCACTAAACTTGACCCGGTTTAGTGGCTAGTCCAGCCAAAAGTTCTTCTTAATGGCTAGTCCAAAAAAGTTTAAATTCAAATAGATTTACCTGTATACTCCTGAACATTATAAGTCCGTTTTTATATATTTAAATTCAAGTAGTAACTAGTATACTAGTAGTATGTAGTATACTAGTATGTAGCATGTAGTAATAATATATATAGTATGTAGTATACTAGAATTAATATGTAGTAATAACATATATAGTATGTAGTATACTAGTAGTAACTAGTACTAATAGTAATATGTTATGTATTGATACTACTACATATTGATATGTAGTACGTTATATATTGACACTACATATTGATATGTAGTATATGTTTGATATGTAGTATGTTATATATTGTCACTACATATTGATATGTAGTACGTTATATATTGGCACTACATATTGATATGTAGTATATGTTTGATATGTAGTATCTTATATATTGACACTACATATTGATATGTAGTACGTTATATATTGATATGTAGTACGTTATATATTGATATGTAGTACGTTATGTATTGATACTACATATTGATATGTAGTACGTTATATATTGGCACTACATATCAAAAAATTGTTATGTATTGATACTACATATGTTACTACTAGTACTAGTATACTAGTTACTACTAGTATAACTAGTTACTAACTACTAGTATAGTAAAGTACTAGTATAGTGTAGTTACTAACTACTAGTATAGTGTAGTTACTAACTACTAGTATAGTAAAGTAGTTACCTAATTTACTAGTAATAATAAGATATTTTTGTTACAACTAGTATGTCATAACATACTACTAGTAACATTTACATGTGTTGATACTAATTAGACCTAGAAGGGTGTTTTAGGCATTTAAAAAATACACTTTATAATCTCCACGAAGTTTTTGGACTAGAGAGTAAATAATCTAGTCAAAAAACATGTTTTTGGACTAGGGAGTAAATGTTTTTTATGGGTGGACTAGCCATTAACTGGGTCATGAAAAAGTGGACTAACCAGTAATTCCTACTTTGAGTTTTTCTATTTTTAACTGTGTTCCTGCTGCTGCTGTTTGCTTAAATTTTACCAGCCACCTCCAAAGAGGATAAATCCTCGTGATTATATATTGATAGATCTGATCCTCAAGAACCTTAGGATTAATAACTGTTACAAGGTTGCGGCAATATAAAGGTCATGTAAAACAATTAAAAATCCTTCACCTGTCCAATTGTGAGATTACAAAAAATTGCTATATTTACGGCCTTTCTAATATTGAATATGGAAATCAAAATAAAAACACTAGCTTTGAAATTTATACAAAGTGTTTATGTTATCTTTAAAGTCTTCACTAATGTTCCGATATCCGGTAGCCGTTTCTAAATATCTGGATTCCGTTAGGTTAATATCCGATATAACGGCTATCTGAATCTTAACGTAGCGGATATTCTTCTATTAACGTAACAGTACCGGTTAACGGATATTCGTCTTTTAACGTAACGGTATTGGTTAAGGGAGTTTCCGTTAGGTTAAATATCCGATACGGTTAGTGTATAACTATATATCATAAAATTTTCGGAAATTTTCAATACCTAATACCCATTAGGTTTACTTTTAGCCATTTGATTACGTCACTCCTAAGTAAATATCGGAAATTATCGAATATTAGTGAAAATTATCGGAAATTATTGAAATTTTTTGAGTAGATAACGGAAATTATCGTAATAATATCCGATATCCGATAACCTTAACGTAACGGAATCGGATTTGATTTTTAGATTTCCGTCAGAAGTTACCGAATATCGGATATATGATAAAATTTAACCTAACGGAACCGGCTGAGCCAGTATCCGTTTCGTTAGCTTCCAATGACAGCCCTACTTATAACGATATTCTCTAGCCTTATAGCGTATCTTCCCATCAACAACTTTAAAGTAGGTTTTGAATCACTTTGAAAGGTGATGTTGTATCCACGCCATTCAGTTGCCCACCGGAAGGCAGCTTCAACACCATTTTTTCCTAGTTGTTCCCTGGTTATGCAGTCTGCAAAAGATCCCCTTGCCTCAATTGTTTTTCATGTAAAATCCATCAAAGTTAAACCAATTCCAGAGGTATTTATTGCTAAGTTAGGGCTATAGACATTATCATACTTAGGTATGTAATATTTTTGTCAGGTTCTCTGTCCATAATTTGAAGAGTTTCATCATGCATAGGATCATAAAAAAAGTGTTTGCATTATGTTGAAACCTGGTCTGATAACAGTCAATATATTGTTGACAAATTGAACTATCTGTTTTGTTGTGTAGGCACTATTTTGTTTCTTATTTTAAAATGTGATTTCGCACCTCGCTTTCCATATATGCCATATAACAATACTACAGAAATCTGGCCAGTCTAATATGATGTCTCCTTTGTTTTTATCATGAAACCAATCATTCAATCATTCATGAAGACAAGTTTTTCCATCAATTACATAATTTATGTCAAAATTTTGGTGCATCCATACCTGAATTGCAAAATTGCATTTGAGAAAAAGATGAGATAAGGATTCTTCATTCTCATTACAGAGATTGCATTTAGCATTAATGTTAGGGAGAATCGCAGCTACTCTCATACCTGTTGGAAAGATTGAATTTGTTGCTTTCCATATGAAAAGCTTGATGGATGGAGTTACCTTCCATTTCCATATCTTGCCCCAGTCACTTCCGTTTCCATTATTGTTATTATTAATGAGTTTATTGTGAAATTACCTTTTTTCTCTAAGTTCCAATAAGCAATGTCTTCTAAATCATTTATAGGGTAGGCATATCTAGAATTATTATAACAATACTATCGTCAAAGCAAATTTTTAGTTTGTCTTCATCCCATTTTTTGTTTATTGTGAAAAGATGACATACCTTTTTCAAGTTTGTTGTACCTATTGTTGGTTCATGCTGAGGAGCAATAGTATTTGGGATCCATTGATCTTCCCAAATATCAATAATTTTCTCATTTCCTATCTCCCATGTACAATGTTTTTAATTTGTTCAACTCCCTTAAGAATCCCCTTTCATACCCAACTGTATCCATCTTTTGGTTTAGATTTAATATGTTAAACATCACATTTTGGATAATATTTTAGCCCCTAATGAATTTTGTTTTTCTTTTAGCCTCCATCCTATCTTTGAGATCATTGCTAGGTTGAAGTTTTATATATTTTGTATGCCTAAACCACCATCTTCTAAATATTTACACATTAACTCCCAAGTAGAGCTGTCAATTCCTAACCCGACCCGCGGGTTGGACCTAGCTTGGCTTGTTTCAACCCGGCCCGGCTTGGCTTGTTGTCTAAACAAGCCGGGTTAGGGTTGGCATATCTAACCCTAGTGGAAAACAAGCCAAACTAGGGTCAACTCACGGTTTCACCAAGCTGGCTTTGTTAGTTACCTATTTTAAAGATTTTATCTAATAAAACGTGTTCATTTGTAGTCCGATTGGTTGTTATGCTTAAGTGAACACCTAGGTAGCTAGGTTCAATCCTCCTAACAGCGTAATTTTAAACATTTTTTTTTTTTAACTTTCAACATTTTTTTTGGTTGTTATGATAACTAACAAGCCAACCCGAACCCCTACAAGCCAACCCGCGGACAAGCTAGGGTTGGGATTTTGGGCTTGTTGATGAATAGCACTAGGGCTAGGGTTGACCCTAGCTTGTCAACGGGTTCACAAGCTAGGGCCGGGTTGACCCTAGCTTGCCCCGTTGACAGCTCTACTCCCAAGCTTTTAAGTAAACGCTTTTTGTACCATTTGTATTCTTTCCCTTTTCATCCTTTCCCCACCAATAATCTCTTTGAAGATTAGAGAGAGTTTAACATACTTTTTTTGGAATTTTAAAGCAGTTCATTTGGTACACTGCAAGAGAGGATGTTACATTCATAACCATAACTGTTCTTCCAGCACCGTTTACATTGTTACTGTTCCAGCCTTTTAAACGTTTGGTCATGTTTTTTATTAGGGGTTCAAAGATTTTAACTTTTGGTATGGGTATGTTAGTAAATAATGGAGATTCTAAATATCTATCATTTAGAGGAATTGAGTTTACTCTTAGTATTTGTTTGACTCTGCTTATTTTATCTGGATCAGTTTTAGAACTAAAGAAAATCCTCGATTTACTAAGGTTTATTAGTTGGCCAGGATTTGTTCCAAAGTCTTTAAACAAAGATACCAGTTTGTGACAGATTTTTATATCAACTTTGCAAAAAATGATGCAATCGTCAGCGAAAAGGAGATGACTCACAGAAGGAGCATATCTCGAAATTTTGATTCCTTTTATGTCTTAATTTTCTTCCGCATTTAGAGTTGTTCAATTGTTTATATTATCATAGAAGTATACAAGACACAATTGAAGGAAAATCGATTTTGATTCACTCGAATCAATTCATGAACATTATAGCCAAGGTTTGCAAAAGATTGCATTCCTTATTATATAAATGTATTAGTTCATGAACAAACCGATTTTAAAACATAACCTACTCAAGTATGCAAACGGATACGCATACCTAAGTGGCCTAAATAAGTTTGGGTTCGCCAGTATGTGAACGGGTACGCATACCATCCAACCTCAGTTAAATTCCGAAACTTGAAACTCACTCCAGTACGCATACCAATATGCATACTGAGTTACCGGACTTTCATAAACCAACCAGTACACATACGGGAATGCATACTATGGTTCATAAACTTGGAATATCTTGCAACAATTATCATACAAGTACGCATACTGTGTTATATCCAATCATGGTTATTTGTTATAAACTCTCATTTCAATCATTGAAACATTCTTAGAAGACGACAATAGCTGTCTCACACAAACTATTAGCTTCGAAGCAATTTTCAAGTGACCAAATGATTAATATGAATCATTCCGAGTCTACATCAAATGACTGTCTCCAACAAATCATGTAAGATGTTACAAGGCGATTTTCACATGATCATCTTTTGACTTTCGTCAAGAATATAAGATGAACTTGGTTAAAGCGAAATCTTACCAACACATATTTCAAGAAATATGTAAGAGAGTTAAACTCAGCTCGAAATATCAAATGTGTATAATCGAAGCCTATATATCTATACGAATTTTGTTTCAAATAGGAGATAGAGTATATAGACTTTTGAGTGATAGATGAGTTAGAGTCTCCACATACCTTTTGTCGATGAAGTTCCACAAGCTCCCCTTAGTAGTTCTTTGTCTTCAATCGATGAACGCCGTGAAGTCTAATGCTCAACTACACTTTCTATCATAATCCGAGACTTGGCTATAAGTATACTAGAAATCAAGACTTATAGTTTGGCAATTAAACTTGAAAACAAGCTTGAGATAGCAATGCTTACGAGTTCGACCGAGCAGTGCTCTAACATTATCCCCCTTTGTCAATTTTAGTGACAAAACTATCAATACATATGGATTAAAAAAGAAATGAACTTTGTAGCTTCTCATCCAAATGCTTGATTTCCTTAGTTCTTCAACATTACTTAATATCTTCGTCACTTCCAAGTACTCCAATGATTCTGAACGTGTTCAACTCAGCATCATAGTTGTTGAAGATCTGTAGCTATAACAATGAGAAAACAGTAGATCTCGATCATTGTTATACAGTGTCATAGTTTTATTACATAACATCAAAGCCCAATTGCATCACAACTTTGACAACAATACTATGGTGATATTATCACTCCCCCTTAGTCAATACTTCATCTCACATGAAAACCACTCCCCCTTACATAATGATCAGTAAACCATATGTATTTATAGTATGAACTATACATTAATTCTCCCATTTTTGTCAATATAAATTGGCAAAGGTATGAAAACTAGTGGGATCATAATGAAATTCTCATAGAGATACTTCATTACTAAAAGAGAACATATCAACTTTGTTTCGATGATTTCACATAGTCGAAACTTAGCGTATTCATCAAGGATTTTATAAAGATACTAGAAAACTCCTACAATATTCCACAACCGCACTCCCCATAAATATTTGGCAATTAAGAACAAGTTCAATTAAGAACTCTCCCCCCATAAAATGTCATTCACGAAAGAACAACAAGAGCGACCTTACTTTTACAAGAAAATAAGGATTTCTTTGGACATTAACAAATTATATGAGACATGAACTTGTATCCAGAAAACTCAATTAAATTAACCACAAGAGAACCCATGATTAATTTAATCGGAAATGCTCAACATAAGAGAACTTACGGAGCCGCATAACATAGAAGTGGATCAGGGAAAGATCAATATTGCGGAATATTCAAAGATTCATTCTATTTTTCATCAATATTTGCATAAAGACGTATAATATACTTAATCTTTCCAATCAAAAGTTCATCCTATCTTCCATTAATATTTGCATAATGACATAATAGGCTTGACTTTTGACATATTTGGTCAAGCTTCTTATGGATTTAACACATTTAGAAGTTTAATTGAAAGATAAAATCATTCAAGGATAAAATACCATTAAAATTATTACAACCATTAAAAATAATAATTTTAATAAGTTCAACATAAGAAGTTCAACAGAAATAACATAAGAAAGAGTTTGAACTGGACATAACAATATGAAGAAAAAAGACACTAATCCATATTGCAATAAAAATCCTCAGAAATCTTAGATATTGGTTCAGCTAAGTCTGGATGAACCATCACAGCATGAGCCAACTGTCTCTCCAAGCACTCATTCCTTTGAAGAAGAAGAGCAACTTCAGGATTGGCAGGTTTCTTTATTTTGTTAATATCTGCCTGGCTCAAGAGAGATAAAGTACCAACACGAGTTTCGAGATGAACAATATTAAATTGACTACGGATTCGGTTGCTGAGGTATGGAAAAACAGGGTTTTTCTTTTGTGAAACCATGTGAATCATTTGACGAATAATTAATCCACATAAATCAACCTCTTCATCAGAAACAAGATGGTAAACCAACTCATCCAGGGTTCTACTCCAGAGATTTTTGTCGAGCGTACTGGGAATTAAGTTAGCCACATCCAGCTTACCAAAAATCTTCAAATATAAGCTTATATTGTCCACGGGGAGTTTGCTTTCTATCAATGGCATATTCTTTCCTAGGAGCAGTTCAGACAACTGATTCTTGTTTGATATTCGACCTTCTGGTTGAGGAACAACAAAAGAATGATGTAAATGAAAGTTTAATAACTCATCTATAACACCACGGTTAACCTCAAACAATGTTCCTTTGACCATAGTCTTGAAACATCAGTTGGTATTGTTGGGTGCATGAAGATTAGCATAAAATTCACAGGTCATCTCAGGATATGATTCCCCCAAACCCTTATGAATATTACCCCACTCAAACTGGTTCATGAACATGTGAAAATTAGGTTCCTGAACCGACCGATCATATGCCCTTTCCATGACAAAATGACCACTAAAGAGTTTGTTATATTTTTCCCTGAAAGGAATGTTGATAAAACTTATTTGACGACTAGCATCAAAGTATGGTTGTTGAACGTCTACACCAAAATAATCATCATAAAATTCATCATCACTATCAACCATCCTCCTATTTGAACTAATATTAGAACCCGAACTCTCACCACAATTCAATCTTTTCCTACGAGCCATAGAAACCAAAGAATGATGAAGAACTTACCAAGTACGTGAACTGTCGTTAATGGTGAAGCTCCAGAACTAGAGAATTTAAAGAATTAAATACATGCATGTCGAATGATTTCCTATTGACAACACAAAGGGACAAAGAACACCCAAAAACATTGAGGTTATAGTGATTAAAAGTTTACGAACTCTTGGGTTTTGTTTTTCGTACTCTAAATGTATGGAAGAAGAGGTGAAAAGAATGAAGTGAGTTCTTCCTCTTTTATATGTCACATGGTGGTATATGAACCATCAAAACACGGTTCAAACATGTAACGGTTACGAGACCAAGATACGTGAACCATACGTGTGCAACAAGGACTCGTTTGTTTTTGAAACATCATATTTTTATTAAACAAACTATGAAAAGGAGAATATGAGAAAATCTCAACAACCCTTTAATGAGCAATCATTGTGAACACAAGAGAATAACAGCCTTGCACACCATGACACCAAGAGAGATTTTCTTTCCAACAATTCTTACAACTTCCAGTATTGAGAGAAGCCCAAGGGACTGTTTTTACAAGTTTTTCAAAGAACTTAAAAATAGCACAAGATAATTTTTGTTTCCGATTTCTTCATTCACAACTTATAATGCACAGTCTTTGCAGATAATATTTAGTACTGCGTATGGAAACTCTTTTGATAAAAAGAGACATTATACTCTTTCATAAAAGAAGACAATACCATTATCTTGAGAAGGTATATCAGGGTTTGACTGATGAACTGAATCATGCTTTGAGATTATATATTCTAAGGACTGAGATTTAAACTCTTCTTGTAATTCGTTTAGTTTGTTACACCCAATTGAATTACCCAGAGGAGGAGCATTTCTCTCACTAATTAGTGAATCAAGACCAACCTCAACATAAATATTATTCATCATAACTTGATTTAGCTTATCAAGAGATTATTGCTCTTTCTGGAGGTATAACTCAACATCAAGAGATAAGTTCTAAAGCTTCTTTTCAAGCCTTGAAAACACTCAAGGGATTTGGAGGTTTAAATAGAATTTCTTCTATATATTTAATTAAATCAGTCATGGAATAGAATTCTGAAATCCCTGGATCTGGTGGTGCATTTATTGAGATAGCACAACTGTCCATAGATTCAGATCGCTACAAACACAGACTTATAAGGTCTTTAAACGAGTTTGCCTGCTCTGATGCCAATTGAAAAAGCGGGGGTCTAGCAACCACACCCAATATTTCGCTTAGCAATCTGTATGGAAAAACTCCAATATAATTCCAAGAGAATCAACTAGACAGTCCGACTCAATCAATGAAAATATATCCAAGAGTTGTATCTTTGTTTCTCAATGTAATCGCTAAATCAAGCGGATAGAATCATGAGCCCCATTATTATGAGAAACAACTTGAACTAAGACAAAGACCAATGTTCAAGTGTCAATCAATTTATATCAACAACCAAATGTTAGATTATCTAGTTGATTGAACTACAACTTGTGATATTTCAATTATATAAACAAATATAATGCGGAAAATAAATAACACGGATACAAATTTTGTTAATTTAGGAAACCGCAAATGTTCGACCCGTTGATAGGTGTTATAAAATACCTAATTTAATATCTAGTATTTATGCTTTCTTTGCTAATTTTCTTGTAGATTATGTATCTTATGTTTTGTTTTTGAGTATTTAGGTACTTTGAGTCATTCGGTTCAAAAGAAGAAGAAACAGCGCAAAAGTCTCATCTCGGATGTGAATGCTATTGGAGCGATTATTTCTCATTATTTTCTTTTATTTCTTCATCTCGTGTCTGAAAAGTATGTCGGCTTTAGTGATGCGATCATTCGAAAAGCACGACAACTTTAGTGATGATTCTCATTGAAGAGTTTAAGTGAATATGAGAAATAAAGGACGGTTGTGTTAAGGAGGGACTCGGAGAAAGCGTTTATTTAGAGCAAAAAAGGGCAGCAAAGTCATTTCACAAGCAAACACTATTTGGAGCACATCCACGGTTAAGGGGCGACTCTCTTTGGTGGAGTGTTAAAGAACAACCTCTTTGAGGATAAGAGGATGTTATTGTGTAGCCGTATGGGTGGAAATAGCCGTTCCATCCCTTTTTGGCCTAAACCTAGTCGAGAGAAATCGGTTTCTAGTTCTTTCCCCAAATTTACAAGACTAAGAACTAGTTAGGGTTTGTGGTTGTTGGGATTGAAGTTTATGATGGAGGTGTTGCTAATCGAACATGGGAGTGAGGAATGAGTTGTTCTGTTGATTTCTCAAGACCGTTGTTGTTGTTGTCGATTTAACGAGCCGGGTGATTGAGATCGAAGTCAAGAACAACATATCGAAATTGAATATCACTGTTGCTGACAAGAAAAATAAGATGGGTTTGGAAATAATTCAAGTGTAAGAAAGATACAGAGCTCAAGGTATCGAAATTGTGGAAGTTATGGGTTTATTTCAAACAGGAATGGTCTCAAACCAAGCGAAAAGAAAAGAACAGATGATGAACTACCGTATGAATGTTTCTATCTGTGAATGTTGAGAATATGGGTTTGTGAGTATGACTCGTAGGGGAAGGAGATTGAAAGAGCTTAAAATCAACAACGGTTCCAAATGTTCATCACCAACAAATTACGACGAAGTGCTCGTAAAAAGTCCTGGATGAAGTCGATTGAAGACTGCACTATTGGTGCCGTGTTTGCCAGAAACGGTGGTAACTACGTAGTGGTTTTGAAGCAGTTGTGGTAAGGATCGAGGTACAAGTTGCTGCTGGGTTGAAATGGGCATCTTTGATTTGATATTAGAGAAAGGTGCAATTTAGGTGGTGTAAATATCATGGAGCCGCAATGAAACCAAAGAAGGAGGACATGGATATGACCATGGGACTGAGGTGAGATGAATGTTTACAGGGGGTGGTGTTCGCTGTCGAACGGCAATGAGCAGAATTTGCGTTGAGTAAAGCCATGTAGAATGGATGTGCGGGGGTAGATTACGGTGCAAGTGGATGAGATGATGTTGCGATATTCAAATTGTAGTTAGATAATGACATTGCAGGGTGGGAGTATGGAATACCAAGGTTTTAGAACTGATTTATGGAAGGTACAGCCATCAT
>JAJJWX010005161.1:7500-35489 GCA_023529315.1 Papaver bracteatum | reverse complement strand
TTGATGAGTGCCAAATATTGCATATTCATACACCTTTTCATTGGCACTTAACTCATCTTTCGCGCTTCAAAGTCATATATTATCCCAAATTCTGCATTTTTACCATCTTCAAGAATAAATATTTGTATTAATTAATTTTGTGTTTTTAAGTACTAAATAAAGCTTGGAAGAATTGAGAAGACAAAAGAGAAGAAAGTTGGAAGCGTTGCAACCCGCTCGCGCATCGTGGCAACCTGTTTACAAATTCATGGGATTAAACAACCCATGATCCAAAACCCAAGACCCAAATCCATTTCCACCTCACCCCCATTGGATTCTTTCCAAAACATCCACCTCACCCCATTGGATTCTTTCCAAAACATCCACCTCACCCCCATTGTATTCCATTCTATCCATCAATTAAGAAAACATGTTTTGTTTAATTGTTGAGTGGTTGCTACAAAATTCGAATCCAAGTGTGAGAGAATTTTGTGTATAAATAGAGAGGGTTGTTGTGTTGAAAACTCATCCAAGAATAGCTTGTTCATGTTAGTTTATCAAATTTCAATTTTGTTGTAATGTTCTTCATGTTCTAATTTCATTTACTAGGGTTTAGATGAAGCCCTAATCTCATTGGTATGTATTCATATCTTGTATCTTGTTCTTGAAAGTTTAGAATTGTTTAAAGATATAATTTAATCCAAGTTTGTCAACATCTTGCTCTCACAATGTATGCCATGTATCCATTGTAGTTAGAATATCTCTATGTTGATTATGCTACAACTCATGCTTAACCAAATATTGATCTTTAGATTAGTTGTGCTTAATTAGACAATTAATGCTTTGGAGAAATACTTTAGTTGTGATTAAATTATCCATTGGAGAAACACCTCCATTAGTTGTGACTTTTATTATTTCAGTCACTTGAAAATCATATCGTCGTATCGACAAAAACAAACCCTTTACAGCCTCTGAATCAGATTTAGAATCAACTTCTACACTCTCCAAGTCTCTGTGGTTCGACCTGTGCTTGCCCTGTGTTGCTTGTCGACACTGTGCACTTGCAGTTAATACAATAGTAGGTATCTTTCCGAGCCTACCAAGTTTTTGGCGCCGTTGCCGGGGACTCGGTAGTGGTGTAGTTCATTTTTCATCTCCTGTCACTGTTCATAAATTGTCTCCTGGGACTGTAGCATTTTACTGTAGATAAACGCTGTTACTGTTCACTGTAGCAACGATAGTTCACTGTTACTGTTCACAGTCAATTTTACATTTTTTTTTTTTTTTTTTATTATTTTATTTTGCTTTAAAACTTCGAAACCCTAACTACCTCTTTTGAGCTCAACAGGTGCCTGAGTAGCTGTTGTAAAGGCGAAGGAAAGGAAGCGAAAGGAAGCGAAAGAAAGCGGAAAGAAGTTTTTATTTTAATAAAAAAAAAAAAAAAAAAAAGAAAGAGAGTTTATTTTATTTATTTTTAGTTTGTATTAGGATTCCTTTACTCTTGTAATTTTCTTTTCTTTGCACTTTACTTTGGACTTGGACATTCTATTTTTATTTTTTATTTTTAAACCCTACGGAAGGGTATTATTAAATATCAACTGTTTACAGAGAAGGACGGTGATTACAATATCACCTCGGCCCCTCGGTTTCGTTCATGACATAGGAGTCGTGGCCCAGTTGACAACAACGGTTCATCCCCTGCCTGGAACGGAGGTAAGTTTAATCGAAACACTCGCGAATCCTTGTTAGCGAGTTACCGTATTCCTTCGTTTGCATATATGTTGAGGAATTGAATACGGCTGCTTTATTTTCCTAGTAAAGGGCAAGGACTGGCCATACAAGATAAGGGTTCGGATTTCATCACCGTTCTCTTCTTGCCCGCCTTAGGAAAACAATACATACGCGAACCTAAGCTTTAAAATTTTGAATAGAACAAGACCTATAAGGTAACGAGCTTAGTAGGAAAGTCTTTTGAAAAATATTGGTTACTCTTTAAGCATACTTCGAAGTTCATGACGGTTTCTGTAAATTGAATGCGTGACTGCGCCGCCTTGTAATACGGTGAGGCCTTGGGTATCAAAGCTCTAGCATCTTCCCTCGCCTCTATTCAATTTACTTAAACTCGGATTGATTCCAGAGGGGTTTTGCTCATTTAACGAATTCCCTTTCCGAAGGATTAGAAGTCACCTAGAAAACAATCTAAGTGGAGCCATCATGCTTTTTGTTTGCTAGAAATCGGTGAGGTTTACCGGTGGAGTCATCCTTGTTTGTGATTGCATAGAACTTGACTTCTAGGTGAATGGTTAACATGCTTGATGTGCTAGCTAGGCTATGATTGTGTCTTTTAGAGACCATACACGCCTCGACTAGTTAGAATAAGTCAAGAAGAGTTAATTGAAATACATAGTTAAGACAGACAAATCCAAACCCATCCGAAACAATGGGAGAACCAAGAAACCCCGGTCCCAGTAGTCTAAAGGACTACATGTACCCAACGAGGACAACCCGGTCCTCGTGCATTGTCTTACCAGCTATTGATGGACAATTTGAGCTAAAGGAAAGTATCCTCAATATGTTGCCTAAATTTAAAGGGGTTGAAAGTGAAAATCCCTACCACCATGTGAGAGAGTTCGAGAAATTTGTGGGACTCTTCGGATCAACCAAATGACGGATGAGCACCTCAAAATGAAACTTTTTCCTTTTTCTTTGATAGACAAAGCCAAGACTTGGCTGTGTGCTCAACAACCACAGTCATTTCATACATGGGATGCTCTTACGAAAGAGTTCTTCAAAAAGTTCTTCCCAAACCATAAGACTACGACAATTCGTCAAAGTCTGAATAGTTTTGTGCAATTAGAGGAGGAAACTTTGGCAAAATATTTAGAGAGATTCAATGAATTATTGCTCCAATGTCCTCACCATGGTTTTGAAAAAATGGAGACTTGTGCAAATTTTGTATGAAGGTTTAGATGTCAAGAACCGAACTCGGTTGAGACCATGTGCAATGGTCAATTTATTGAAAAAACTCGATGAGTCTTGGGATTTCTTAATCGAAGTCGTTGAAAAGACTCGGCAGTGGGAATCCCCCGTGAACCAAAATAGGATTACCCTTTCATCCAATGTTCATAGAATTGACTCACGACTTCAAGGAAGTGCAAAGATGGCATCCTTGGACGGAGAATAGAAAAGCTAGAGCTAGAAAAGAATGGAAAAACTAATATCCCTACTCTCCGTAGTCAAATTGAAATGGCCACTTGTGCGCATGCCATAGTTCAGACCATCTAGTGGACACTTGTCCAGACCTCCATGCATTTCAAGAATCTAAAACCGAGGAAGCCAATGTATTGTACCAAAGGCAAGAGAACAACCCATATTCTCGTACCTACAACCTGGGGTGGAGAAATCACCCTAACTTTTCATGGTCTAAGGGGCATGTGCAGAACATCAAATAATAACCAAGGATACCCTTATCCTAGAAACCCCAAGTACAAAACACATTCTCGGTACCACTGTAGAGAAAAAGCCTAGCTTCAAGAAAGTTTCGGTTTGTTGACCCAAAATTTGGTACAACTTCAAAAGACCACGGACCAACGTTTTTCAAGTCTAGAACTTAAAATGGGTCAAATTTGTGAAGCATTGAATGAAAGAGACAAAGGCAAACTTCCTAGTCAACCCCAACAAAATCCAAAAACCGTATATCAGGCAGAAAATTCAACTCGAAATGAGGCCTCCAATAATCAAGTAAATGCTGTCACCACTCTTCGTAGTGGTAAAGTTGTTGAAAACAATGTAGGTGTAACACGATCGAGTGAGTCTACATCGACTCACCGGTGCATAAAATACCCTGAAAACACCTATTGTTGAAAACAAATCTGAGCAACATAAGAATTACCATAATTCTAATGTCTCTACACCATCTCATGTACCGTTGCTCCATTCCCACAAAGATTGGTGCAACAAAAAGAGAGTACACAAAGACAACGAGATTTTAGAAATGTTCAAACGAGTTAACATCAACATCCCATTTCTTGATGCAATCAAGCAAGTCCCCGCTTATGCTAAATTCATTAAGATCTATGCACACAAAAGCGAAAGCTTCATGTGCATAAGCTGCTTTTCTCACCGAGCAAGTGAGTGCAATCATTCAAAGCAACACACCACCTAAGTTTAAAGACCCGGGTAGTCCAACTATCACATGCAAAATAGGTGACCATACGGTTAAGAAGGCGTTGCTAGACTTAGGGGCAGTGTGAATTTACTTGCCATATTCAATATATGTGCGCTTAGGTCTTGAGAGTTGAAGGCAACACCTATAACTCGCAATTGGCGGACAGATCCGTCAAAGTGCCACGTGGTGTGGTAGAAGATGTTTTGATTAAGGTTGATAAATTTACTTTCTGTGGACTTCATCGTTTTAGATACTCAACTTGCAAAACCCCGATACCACATTCTCGTCATTTTGGGACGTCCTTTCTTAGCGACGTCCAATGCAATCATTAACTCACTTGTAATGGAGGCCGAAGTTGTCATTTGGTAATATGACTGTGGAGTTGAATGTTTTCAATGCTAGCCAACAACATTTAGATCTTGATGATGATAATGATGTGCATGAAATCAACATGATTGACAGTTTGATTCGTGAGTCGCTACCTAGTAGCATGTCTCATTGACCCTTTGGATGCTTGTTTGAATAATTTCAACCTAGATCTGTTTGATGATGAATACATAAGTGAAGTGAATACTTTGCTTGAATCCACACCACTCATGGACACGTCTAAGTGGAAAGCTAGAGTGGAACCACTTCCACTCTTGAATCCAAGTCTGTTCCATCTCTTGTTGAGCCACCAAAGCTCGAAATGAAACCATTGCCTTGATACTCTTAAATATGTTTTTTGGGACCTTCTAATACTTTGCATGTAATCATTTCATCTCGCCTTAGATACAAAATGAAAGAAAACTTTTAGAAGTACTTAAGGAGCATAAAGAAGCATTAGGATGGACCATCTCGGACCTTAAAGGCATAAGCCCCACTGATTGCATGCACCATATAAACCTTGAGGACAATGCCAAACCATCTAGGGAGATGCAAAGGCGTCTCAATCCTAACATGAAAGAGGTTGTTAAGAGTGAGATCATAAAGCTTCTTGATGCGGGTATCATATACCCAGTTCACGATAGCAAGTGGGTCGGTCCCATTCAAGTGGTACCCAAGAAGTCCGGCATTACTTGTAGTTCAAAATGAGAAGAATGAGCTTGTCCCCACCCGTGTAACTACGGGGTGGCGAGTTTGTATTGACTATAGGAAATTGAACACACAAGAACTAAGAAAGACCATTTTCCGCTGCCCTTCATTGATCAAATGCTAGAAAAGTTGTCGTGGACATAGGTACTATTGTTTCTTAGATGGCTATTCAAAGCACAACCAAATTCACATAGCACTTCAAGATCAAAGATAAGACCACATTTACTTGTCCGTATGGAACATTTGCTTATCGTCGTATGCCTTTTGGGTTGTGTAATGCACCTGCTTTACTTTTCAAAGATGTATGATGAGCATATTTTCAGACATGATAGATGAGTTTCTTGAAATCTTCATGGATGATTTTTCCTGTCTTTTGGCTCTTCTTTTGATGAATGTTTGCATCATCTTACTCGTGTGCTTATTCGGTGTAAAGAAAAGAATTTGATCTTGAATTGGGAAAATGTCATTTCATGGTTGACTCAGGCATTGTTCTAGGGCATATCATCTCAGAAAAAAGGCATAGAAGTAGATAAAGCCAAGGTTGATATCATTCAACACTTGCCTCAACCTCGCCTCCGTGGAGGGAGGTTAGATCATTTTTAGGCCATCTTTGGTTTCTACCGTAGATTCATCAAAGATTTCAAGTAAGATCTCAAGGCCATTGTGTAATCTACTCAGTAAAGATGTTGCATTTGTGTTTGATGATGCTTGTGTGCATGCTTGGGAGGAGCTCAAAAACTCTTTTAACTTCTTTTATAGTCCTACCTCCAGTTGGAAATTGCCATTTGAAATCATGTGTGGCGATTCGATTTTTGTCATTGGAGCCTGTCTTAGGTCAGCGAGTCGACAAACACCCCTATGTGATCTACTATGCTAGTAAGACAACAGAATGAGGCTCAAATGAACTATTCAACAACCGAAAAAGAGATGCTAGTCAAGTGTTCGCATTAGATAAGTTTAGATCTTATTTGATAGGATCTAAAATCATCATTTATACTTGACCATGCCGCATTAAGATATCTTTTATCTAAAAAAGATGCCAAGGCTCGTCTAATTCGATGGATACTCTTGTTACAAGAGTTCCACCTCGAAATTCGAGATAAAAAAGGTCGTAGAATGTTGTTGCCGATCACTTATCTAGATTGAATGTCGAGTCTGCTGATGAATCGAAGATTATTAGAGAATCTTTCCCCGGATGAACAACTGATGCTAGTTTCGAAATGCCATGGTTTGCCGACATCGTGAACTACCTTGCTACGGTAGATGCCACTTCATTGGTCTAAACAAGACCGGTCTAAATTCTTGGCCGAAGTGAAACATTTCCTATGGGATGACCCATATCCTGTTCAAATACCGCCTGACCAAATCATTAGGAAATGTGTCCCCAACTCTCAACAAAGGGATGTCATCTCTTTTTGTCATGATCAAGCATGTGGAGGCCACTTTAGTGCAAAGAAAACTGCTGCAAAGATCTTGCAGAGTGGTTTTTACCACCAACATTGTTTAAGGATAGCCATGAATTTTGTATTTCTTGTGACCGGTGCGAGAAATTGGGAGGTATATCAAAACGAAACATGATGCCCCTACAACCCATTTTGATTGTTGAGCTATTTGATGTATGGGGTATTGACTTCATGGGACCATTTCCTAACTCTCAAGGAAAGTTGTACATTCTTGTTGCTTGTTGACTATGTTTCTAAGTGGGTAGAAGCAATCGAAACCAAAACTAATGACCACAAGGTGGTACTTTCGTTCTTAAAGGAAAACATTTTTCTCGATTTGGCACCCCTAGAGCTATAATCAGTGACGGTGGTTCACATTTCTGCAATAGGCCTTTTGAGTCTTTAGTTCGCAAGTATGGCATAACTCACAAAGTCGCAACCCCATATCATCCACGACAGGTGGCCGTAGAGGTTTCAAATAGGGAGATTAAGCACATTCTAGAAAATACGGTTAACCCGTCTAGAAAAGATTGGTCTTTAAGATTGAATGATGCTTTATGGGCCTATAGAACTGCATACAAGACCCCCATTGGTATGTCCCCTTACAGACTTGTGTACGGTAAAGCTTGTCATCTCCATGTAGAGTTAGAACATCGTGCATATCAATAAAGAAAACCGAACTTTGATCTAGATAAAGTGGCACCCAAAGGAAGCTTCAACTCAATGAGTTGGAAGAGTTAAGAAATGATGCATATGATAATGCAAAAATATACAAACAAAGAATGAAGGTGTTCCATGACAAACGCATTTTGCGCAAGTCATTCACTCCCGTGCCGAGAAAGTTCTATTGTATAACTCACGATCGCACCTTTTCCAGAAAATTACGTTCTAAATGGACAGGCCCATTCTTGGTGCGAACAATTTTCCCCCACGGGGCTGTAGAACTAGAAAATGTCACAACCAAGAATGTCTTCAAGGTCAATGGGCGAGACTGGAAACCGTTCCTTGAACCGATTCCACCCGAAATTGAAACAACTCATCTTGCTGATCCGATCTATGACTGAAAAGTTCACCCCTTGTACATACCACATGATTTCGTCCCTGCTGGTTCTTGTGGACATACTCTACTGTCTCTGGTTTGGCATCTGGTAATCTCTTCCTTTTGAATCTGTTTTGTTCTCATGTTTTGTTTTAAAACATTGAGGACAATGTTAGGTTTAGGTTTGGGGGAGTATTTGCTTATGGCGTTTTGAGTCTTTTTTGCATTTTTTTTATGACCAGTGTGGTAATGGGTCTTTTGTAGGATCTTTTGTAGTCTTTTGTAAAAAAAAAAAAAAAAAAAAAAAAAAAAAATCCATAGAAATACATCAACAACATTGATCAAAGCAACATCAGAAGTTTCTGAAGAAAGATGAATTTTACAATCAACAACAAGAAACAAAATCGGACGATGAAGAAGAACTAATAAAGAAAGGGGATGATTTAAATCCAGATCAAATCACTTCAACTTTGAAAGCGGGATCTATTACTCGATGTTTTTTGAAGTCGCTTAACGATCTCACATCTTTCCCGATCTCACCAGATCTTCATCTTCGTGAGAACAATTTATTCCTCTGATCAACCTCGGATATTGCAGACTCCACCAATAAATAATCACTACAGAAATAAACCAAATAAGAAGGAAGTAGAAAAACATGATTAAGTGGATATAAAAAAATCGAAGTTCAAATCAAGATCTAATGAAGGAAATAGTAAATATGCGGAGAAAAGATGAAGAAGATGAATAAGAAGATGGCAAATTAATAAGAAAAGAAGCGAAGTATTTAAAGAAGAAAAGAAAAAAATTAGGGTTACATCGAGCAACGCTTTGGGTATCGAAATAAAACCCACCCATTGTGATTTTATCCCAATTCGTGGATCGAGTGTCTTGAAAAAAAAAAAAAAAGAAAAAAAGTGAAAAAAAAAAAAAAAAAAAATAATAATAATAATAAATGCACATATATATATATATATATATATATTGGTTACAAATTGTCAAGGATTCTACGAAAATTCAAGTTCATCATCTACGGTTGAAGACCAAGAAGACGAAGACATTTCTATGGATGCTCAAATTGGAGAAGGTTTTGTGGGTACATCTTTGGTAGGCCCTCACGAGACTACAACTCGTCCACTAGGGACACCTAGGGGTTTAAAGGCTTAGTGCATACGCTAAATGCATTCGAGAGACCAGCGACAGTGGTATAGTTAGGATTTCTCGTTCTGTTTCACTTGAGGACAAGTAAAATTCAGGTTTGGGGGTATTTGATGAGTGCCAAATATTGCATATTCATACACCTTTTCATTGGCACTTAACTCATCTTTCGCGCTTCAAAGTCATATATTATCCCAAATTCCCGTATTCTTACCATCTTCAAGAATAATTATTTGTATTAATTAATTTTGTGTTTTTAAGTACTAAATAAAGCTTGGAAGAATTGAGAAGACAAAAGAGAAGAAAGTTGGAAGTGTTGCAACCCGCTCACGCATCAGTGGCAACCTGTTTACAACCCATGATCCAAAACCCATGGCCCAATACCCAATACCCAAACCCATTTCCACCTCACCCCCATTGGATTCCTTCCAAAACATCCACCTCACTCCCATTGGATTCTTTCCAAAACATCCACCTCACCCCCATTGTATTCCATTCTATCCATCAATTAAGAAAACATGTTTTGTTTAATTGTTGAGTGGTTAAGCTGATAAAATTCGAATCCAAAGTGTGAGAGAGTTTTTGTGTATAAATAGAGAGGGTTGTTGTGTTGAAAACTCATCCAAGAATAGCTTGTTCATGTTAGTTTATCAAATTTAAGTTTTGTTGTAATGTTCTTCATGTTCTAGTTTCATTTACTAGGGTTTAGATGAAGCCCTAATCTCATTGGTATGTATTCATATCTTGTATCTTGTTCTTGAAAGTTTAGAATTGTTTAAAGATATAATTTAATCCAAGTTTGTCAACATCTTGCTCTCACAATGTATGCCATGTATCCATTGTAGTTAGAATATTTCTATGTTGATTATGCTACAACTCATGCTTAACCAAATATTGATCTTTTGATTAGTTGTGCTTAATTAGACAATTAATGCTTTGGAGAAATACTTTAGTTGTGATTAAATTATCCATTGGAGAAATACCTTAGTTATACGGTAGACTTGAATCTACTATAAGGACAAGAATAATATTACAAGTTGAATGCATATCATAGGTTATTGGTGGATTTGAATACCCTAGTATCCATATTATCATTGTTTACATATCTTGCTATTTGCATCTTTTACTTTTATTATTTCAGTCATTGAAAATCATATCGTCAGACGACAAAAACAAACCCCTTTTGGTTACTCTCTAATCAGGATTTAGAATCAACTTCTACACTCTCCAAGTCTCTGTGGTTCGACCTGTGCTTGCCCTGTGTTGCTTGTCGACACTGTGCACTTGCAGTTAATACAATAGTAGGTATCTTTCCGAGCCTACCAACTACATGTCGAGTGGCATGACCTTGACGAATTCTATTGGGAATGACACAACTGTGGATTGTATTTGTTCCATTTTCAATAGAATTTGACTGAGCACTTTCGAGAATGACATCAGCTCATACAACTATTTTGCAGCAATTGAGAGGACGCTATCTTGGTAGCCACCGCTTTTTAGGTTGAGTATCCCCTTTCAATAGCAATCCGAGTCTGGCTCCCCTTGATGAATATCTTGGTAGCCACCACTTTCGTTGAGTATCCCCTTGCTGAATATCTTTGTGGACACCACTTTTTAGATAATATATTTCACAATAGCAAACTGAGTCTTGCAATGTAAACTGAGTCTGGCTCCCCTTGATGAATATCTTAGTAGCCACCACTTTCGTTGAGTATCCCCTTGATTTATATCTTGGTAGCCACCACTTTTTAGATAATATATTTCACAAAAGCAAACTGAGTCTTGCAATGTAACTTTATTTGGAACCAGAAATGCTTTCAATTATGCTTTTGTATACCATTGTCTTACACTGTGTAGATTGGATAAGATTGTAGTCATCTGCCAGGGGTGAGTGAGCTTTCAATCACCATGTGTGTATTACACATGATTGTAGCCATATGCAGACACTCAGTTCCCACCATCTTTTATTGCATGGATTTTAATAACTACTGATAATATTATTTCCTTATCATATCTCAAAGTGACCTGCTGCACGCAATTGTTCAAAAAAATCATTCAGGAAATTTGAACCCCTGATAGAATAGGGGATGCTGTTGTGTCTGAACAACTTGACATTTTCCCCAGAAAAAAAAATGTTTCTCCCTCCCCAGAATGACCACCGCGCCTACTTTAACTGGAATACTAATATTACACCACTTGGAGCCTCCAGTGCGTCGATTCCTCGCCACAAGTTCAATTTCAATCGAGCCGGGAGAACCTTGTAGCCGCTAACACCAATACTTACCTTACTGGTGAGTTCAGTGAATATTACATCTGTTGAATCCCAAGTCGTGCTTAAATCACAACATATTTAACTATTTTTGTTTACAGATGTTGTCGGTGGCTGACCAGCCACACAAACTTGCTGCAGAAGTTTAGCGAAATTCTGGCAATGCCAGTTTCATGCATGAGCTAACACTGGAAAACTTAAGGTAGGTTCTAGGAAAATTTAGTTAACACTGTCAATTTAATTTAGACTTCGTTGGATACGCATATCTCACAAAGTTACATTTTCCACCTGAAAACAGTGGTATGAAGATTAAGGTCACACTATGGGGTGATTCAACTTCTTGAGCTTACCCTAACCTTGCGCATGAACTTAATTCATGGTCTCTGTTGGGTTGTTGTTGCTTTGGTGTCTATGTCAAGCAATATCTTGGTACACAAAATCTTAATGACCAAATTGGATGAATTTGCAAACAAACTTATCTTAATTCCATCCCTCGCATATTAAATTAACCCATGTGATTATACGGAAAGGCATCACTCTCTTGACTAATGCGACTAAAATTTACTTTGACATCGATATTCCAAAAGTCTTGCATATTAGAGAAAGGTATGGCTGTTTAACAAATTGACTCACAATTTATAGTCATGATTTTTAGCGTTTAAGCACAAACAAGACAAAGTATGTTAACTTACGATTTCATGTAAATTCAGGTCTTCCCACCGAACACCGCCGCATGAAATCACAATCCCAGTGAGAGTGGGTTACAATAAGGCAACTAAATATATTGGCGACATTACCATTTCAATTTCCCAATCGCTGGAAGCAAAGTGGGAATCTGGATACAATGTATGGTCACATATGTTATTTTCCATTTAACGAGCAGTGTTTCTCTTAATATTTTGTTAACTGTGTTACCGTTTTTTCCAGCTACTAAACAGAAGAGTCTGTCATGCAAAGGCTATTGATATTTCCACCAGAAAGGTTGGTACTACGGGCTACTACAACTGCACAACTAAGTTGGTTGGAAACACATGGGACCATTGGTTCCCTAGCTGCAAGGTCCAAATAGGCGAATCGGTTCCCAGGTTCTGGCCATTATTAAATGCTAAATTATTACCTGTTCCTACCAACTGTAACTGACATGTACTGATAGTGCTTTATTCCGTGGGTTTTGAAGATACCTTCTAAGGTTGGAAGTTGAAGACTCATCGGGCACCGCATTTTTTGTTGACATGGACAGCGAAGTCCAAAAAATTGTCCATCTACCAGCTTTGGATGTTGTTGCTAAGGGCGAGGTAAAGTTTTTAACAATTGAAATCCCCACGTTAATTTCTAATATGTTTCTCACCTCATCGAACATCTAACTACAGACTTCATTTTCCAACTAGGGTGAAGGATTTGCAACTGTGAAGGCCGCCTTTGAATCCCTGATTGGTGTCTTCCATGATTACCACATACTGATAACACAGTATAACATGAAGTTTCTTGAAACCCCAAGCTTCACTGTGGCTAAGTTGCCTTCACCCCCTCCAGCAACAACTTTAATCATATCTGCTGAGGCTATAGAAATCAGTGGTCCTGAAGATGAGCTTGTTGCTGATCATGAGCCACCTCGCAAGAAACCTTACCTGCAGAAGATGCCCGATTCTGAGTCAGCATCCACTGTCCCTGAAGATTAAACACTATCAACACATGCATCTTCATTGGTATTAGGATTCAAAAAATAAACCACCTAAAAGGAATTGTCGATCACGTTTATTTCTGTCTGCATTTTTGTTTGTATATTTCCGCACTAAATTTCGTTAATTGTGTCTCCTTTAATGCATTTTGTTTAGGTGTGTTTCCCATTTTTAAGGCATTTTAGTAAGAGTCCTTTTATCGGATCCACGGTGGCTTTGGTCCCTACGTATCCCACAATCTAATATGATTCTATGGATTTAAAGGGTTTTTGATTCAACTACAGTGGGGGATCTGATTTCTTTTTTTAGACCATTTTTTAAGGTATTGTGTTTTTAAAGATCATATGTTGATCAACATCTAGTTTTTTCATTTCCAAGGTTAAATGTTAGTGAATCTTCCCATTTTGGTTTTATTTTGGTTAAATAGTATGCCTAAGTTTTATAATGGGTGACAAAACAACCACACTTCAGATGGAAGTTTACACTGTCAAAATAAAACACAAACAGCCCACTGGCTTACCATTTCAAATAAGGAAAGCTATAGTACGGAATCATGTAAAAAGATAAATTTTGCGAAAAGTGCCAACATAAAACATAATCACCGAGGCTAATGAGAATTAAACATAAGCAGGAGACATTCTATATCGAAAGAGAAAAAGACACTACATCAGCTTTTGTGGCAACATACTTGCAGAGGATAAATGTTTACCAAAATTTAGAGTGCGAATACATCTAAATTCAAAATCTAAACTAATATTCATTACGGTGTTATTACGGTAAGGACTTGCACGCATGGTTTTTTAAAGTGGGTTCAATTGGATTGAATTTTTTTATGAGATATATGATTATGCCGAGTAGGAAACACAGGCGGATGACAATCACGGTTGATGATAGTGAGTACATGTATTTATAACTCGGCCTTTTGAACATGTACATTACGCAGTCATCTCGAGACATCAAGATGTAAAGCTGATAAATCATTGATCACTGATTCAGATCATTAACATATGTTTCAAAAACGTTTAGGTACTATATGCAAAGAAATGTCATCATTTTTATCATTTCATTGTACTCTAGTGATGAGAAATGTAAACCTAAAGGTAACTAACTTTTTCCAAAGAAAAATGTAATACCAAGATGTAATGCAATCACAGCGCGTTACGATGACAAACAAGCAGTGACACTCACGAAGCGAATACTTACGCCTCCACTTCACCATTCTAAATCTAAACATATCAAACAAACAAGTTTTTATTTCTTAATTGTATATTAAGTTGATGTGTATCTGAAGCAACTAAGCGTGTCGTGATACTCTAACATTATAATTTAAACCATAATTAGCGTTAGGTTAGATGCATCCATCATAATTTTTCGCTATCATGGCATGTATTAATTATAAACATGGGTGATTATTACGCATTTAGAAATGAAAGGGCGTATTTGCATTTCCATACTTATGAAACGATCGCTATTATGTTTATCAATAATTATCGTGCATTAAGGAAAAAATAATGAGGTGGATTTGTAATGTAAATATAAGGTATTGACATCTTAAGAATGCATGATATGCCTCCAAATCTTTCATGTAACTCCGCATTGTTATAATGGAAAGTGGGAAAGACTATTAGGATTTTGAACTCAAATATAAAAATTCGCGACGCAATATTAAACGACTTCCATTATGTACATTAATGACCACAAGTATATTTATGGTGGGAGGAGAATTGACATCAACCTATGACACCACATACAAATGGATTCACTATATGCAACACAGATAAAATGTCACCATGCCTAAATACATGATGGCATATATCAAGAGATAATCACAGGCAGAGCACTCATTCTAGGTATAACCATTTATCCAAATGTAGGATGCCTAATAATCTTCAAGATGTAACAATGGGGATATTTACTTAATTTGAATCTTAGGTTGGGAAAAAAACATTAAAATAATCTTATACCGCATAATGCGGTACAAGCTCAAAGAATCGAACAACAGCTAATGACATCACTATCATTCAAAGGGATCATGCAATACATTTTGTATATGAACATGGGCACATGATATCATGGCTATGCTATGTCAAAAGAAGTGGAATTTGGAGATTAGGTATCAGAATAATCTTTTAATTTATTGGACAACTACAAAATATTAGCGTGGGGTTATTACAGTGAGGATACATTGACCACATTGGCACACATAACTCACTTCACGGATGATTGGTGCTTCATGTACTGTCTACGAATGCAACGAGGAATTTTAGAAATCTGTAACGGCAAACAACGTCAGAGTGCAAAAATACACACTCGGTCCGATGTAATGTTTTTATTATTTTAATTTTATGAAAAATAAAAGCAATAAATAATTTGGATATGAAGTTAGTGATGTACTAATCAACACTTGGACATATTACGCTTGACAATGATGGTAGTGATGGGCAGAATCAGCAATATTCCAAGCGAGGGTGAAGTGGCGAGGAATTATTGGGGCATAATCTGATTACTTGATGCGAGTGAAAGAGGTTTAAGTAACTTCCCCATGACACGGGAAGACGCAACTCAATTCACAATACCATGTTTGGAAATATAATTCCGGAAAACTAGTACATATTCACTGTACAAAATGAAAATTTTAAGCTTAAATGGTAGGGATGATACTTACAACCTATTAATTTTAAACAGGAGAAGGGAGATCAACATGTGTTCAAGGTTCTTTATGAAGTCCTGCATCGCTAGATTATATTCCAGGTACAGATAGAAACATATAGAGCTAATAGGGACGAGGATTTTGAAGTTACCAAAGCATTCAGTCAAGAAAAAGCATTGGGCGCGATTATATGTGGAAGATTTAATGGCGGAGGTACATATATCTACCTCGTACAAAACATAATGCGTACACACTTTTAACGTTTTATTATAATGAGTATTATACAAATTGCAGGAACATCATGGCACATTGGAACATTTGTATCTTCCGTTGAATACCAAAAATACTATTTGGAGGCTAAAAAGTCATATTATCCACCTATTTGGAGGATCGGGAACAAGACAATATCAGAGGACTCTACTGGAGTGAAGGATTTAATCAGATGGAATGGGAAAGTTGCTATGAAAAAGGAGTATGGAGAGACTTCTATGGAAGATCTCGATTAGTTGATTTCAATGAGAAGGGAGATGCTGACAAATAAAACAATACTAGGAATCGTCATTCATGTTTCTTTCGTTCTTGCATTTTATGCATTAGTTGGTTTCCCATTTTGCATTACTTTATGGTGTGTCTCTCTTTTAGTGTGTTTCCCATTTGGTTGAGATGTAGTTCCCTTCTTTGATGGCATTTTAATATTAGTACCTTTTATCTTCATCTTGGTTATGTTATCTAGATGTGAGTTATCATATTGATCCCAGGATTTCGTAAGTGAAATATGCGATGTACATTTTGAATTAAGCTAGCACGGATAAGCCAAATCATTTAGAGGATTAGGTTGTCTTCAGATGATGATGAATTGGGTGTATCATCAAAATCGAGGTGTGAATGTTAACCCCAAACCTCTAAGTTAAGATAGTGGCTGTTCACAGGCTTTGGTAAAAGGAAAGAGGGAGGTCTAATGGGTAGAATATAGTGCACCAAGTATCAATATGATTTTATCTTCCCAGTTATTACATGATTGAGCAAAGGCACCAAGGTTTACAAGTTTTAATGTTCAGTCTCCGACGCACGATAAAAGTGTGATGAAGGATCAATTATGATGAGCTAAACCGATCCAACGGGGTTGGTGTGTGATGATTGGTTCGAAGCTTGGCCTAAGTCAATACCTGAAGATCATTACGCCTCTAAGAGTCTAAACTAAAGAACGAAAAATACGTTAAAGCTATCTAAACTTCTCAAACACACAACAAACTTGGTTGGACTAAGCTGAATTGGTCTAAAGATGGTAAATGGCGCATCAAAGCATCTTACACTAGAAACTTAGCAATATCTACTTACACACCTGGTGGAACAATTTACCATCGCGCATTCATGCTAACTAATTAGTGTGAGGTGCCTTGATGATGCATGTTCTTGAAGAAGACTTCACAAAATATCGCTTGGGATTCTAACTGACAACTATGTCGATAAACATAATGAAAAAAAACTTTAGATGTTCGAAAATAAGTGTGCCTTATTTCCATTTCTTTCAGCTTATTATTTACACTACTAGCACCTGAAATGCCTTCGTTAATTTATGTCAAACGATCGTTTCTTTCCTCCTCACTAATGAAGTATTGTTATGATTCTTATAAACAAAAATAGTGCCTGCAACCAACTAGAAATGGAACACTTTGCATAGTGCAGACAGTTCCTTTATTTTCATTTCATTCACGCAGCAACCTCCAAAATTTATGTGTTTGAGTGCATATTAATTACGAACGATTGCGAACATACCTTTTAATATAAAATTTGAAGTTGTCTGAGAACTGCTTCAATGGGTGATATATTTTTTGGAAGTTGTTCTCTTACTGTACTGCATTTTTAGCAAGAGCATATGCATTCTTTTCTTCCAATTACATTCTTATCATTCTTCAAAGACTTGGATCTCTATGTATACTGCAGTTTCCCACAATGCTTTCAGGCTCACCAAGAAGCTTCAGACTTCAGTGTCTAATGGCTATCGCGAGTATCCGTCATGGTGTTAATCAGGGAAGCCATGTGGTCCGTATTATGACGATTTAATTCCAGCGCAAGAAAAATAAAATAAATCATTTTTATCTAGCTTTTTAGTATCATAGTGGGGTGATCCCAAATATGCAATTAACACTATGCAATTCACTTAACACTTCATTGGCCTATGCTTCCTTTATAATCGATGATTTAGAGAATACTTGGATCGACACCAGGTCTGCAAATAGTTTCAAAGCGTTATTTGAATATATATGGTTCCTATTATTAAGGTATTACCATCAAAATAAGTTGAAAAATTTCGGGACAATTGATACAATATTAAAAATTAAGCAACATAAAGGACCGTGCAACATCAAGGCCCGTGCAATTACGGCACGGGTAAAAGGCTAGTATTTATACATAGTTTGGTTTGTTGGTATCTTAAATGAAATAAAATTTTAGCTCAAGTATTAGATGATATCCAGGGAGTAAAACACAGGTGATGGATCAAGTATTAGTCATGGTATCTTTAGATGTAAGATCTAGATAGGTTCATATGCACCACGCTCTCTTGAACCAAGATAATCTTTAGAAAACTCGACATTTTAGTCATGTCAATCACATATGTGCAAATGAACCACATATTCTAGCAAAAATTAGACTTGTACCTTTCTGGAATACCAAAACCTCTTCATCTTCGTCAATGATAAAATGTATGGAATGGAAATTTGTTTACTTGAGATATATACAGGTATAGTGATGCATTCCACACAAAAAAATTGCTTCATTGTATTGCTCCTAAGCGTTTTCTTCATTGCTTAAAAACAATCTCCGATTTCAGAAAATGAAAGATTATAGGTGAGCTTCAGTAATCCAGTTCCGTGTTTCTTACTTTGAGGCTTCCTAATTTCAGTATTAGCAAGATGGTTTACTATGTATAGATAATTTAATAATCCAGTTCCTAAACAAAATCGAGATAACAAAATTCAATATTAATAAAAAGAATCAAAGAGAAATTAAATTGTACAAATGACCTAAAAATTAGGCGCGAGGCACCATGAATTTATTGATGTTAAACAAAAAATTAAAGAGAAAAGATAAGAACAATTATCTAAATCAACCAAAACAACAGGTGAATCATACCTTGGGAATAGAGTTGTGCAAAGAATGAACCTTGGGAAAGAATTTGACTACAAAAGGGATTAAGTTAAGAGGAAAGTTAATGGGCATTTAATTTAGAATAAAAAAACGGTTTAAGTTAAGAGTAAAGCTAAGAACAATTATCAAAATCAACCAAAACAACGAGTGAATCATACCTTGGAAATAGAGTTGTGCAAAGAATGAACCTTGGGAAAGGAATTTGACTATAAAAGGGATTAAGTTAAGAGTAAAGTTAATGGGCATTTAATTTAGAATAAAAAAACGGTTTAACATTAAATGGGAGGAATAACTCCCAAATAAATGACATTAAATTAATGGGCAATCAATTTAAATTCATTATCTTAAGTAAAATTAATAAGTGAATTAATCTGGACCCTTCTTTATATGCCTAAAATATAGATTGAATATCTTAAATATGTAGCTCAATTGGACCATTCTTTATATGCCAGAAATATAATTGAATAACTTAAATAGGTTCCTCAATCTGGGCCATTCTTTATGTGACCAAATTGTAGATCTTCATCCAAATAGAAAAACACGATTGTCCCTATAACTTAAATAGGTGTCCCAATCCGGGCCATTCTTTATGTGTCCAAGCGTAGATATTCGTCCAAATAAAAAAACACCATTATCCCTTATAATATAGATATAGATAATAGATTCTAAATGCATAAGTGACTTTGAACTTGAAGATCACCCCATAAAGTTTGCTCTTAACTAAGGTCTCAAATACAGCATTTCAAGTCAATAGTCTTGTTAGTAAATGACTTGGTAACACTGATTTTTTTATGAGTAGGGATTAAAATGTTTCTCTCTCCTCCGTTTTACGCTCTTAAATTGGGTAGACCGATTTGAATCAAATCCACCATTAACTCCCTTGTCCATCAACACCCAACCTCTTCCATGTGAGTAAATCTAAATCTACTTTGATGGGGATCAAATGGCTGTTCATGTACCTTTATCTTTGGAGGCTCAAGCGGAGGCTCGTTTACTTATGTTTTCTCATATGAATCTCTTGTCTCCAGCTATTGGGGATCCCATTTCCATACCAACCCAAGATATGCTTATGGGACTCTATGTATTAACGATTGGAAATCGTCGAGGTATTTGTGCAAATAGATATAATCCATGTAATCGCCTAAACTATAAAAACGAAAAAATTGACGATAATAACTATAAATATACAAAAGAAAAAGAACCCTATTTTTGTAGTTCCTATGATGCACTTGGAGCTTATCGGCAGAAACGAATAAATTTAGATAGTCCTTTGTGGCTCCGGTGGCGACTAGATCAACGCGTCATTGGATCGAGAGAAGTTCCCATCGAAGTTCAATATAACTCTTTTGGAACTTATCATGAGATTTATGAACACTATTTAATAGTAAGAAGTGTAAAAAAGGAAACTCTTTGTATATACATTCGAACCACCGTTGGCCATATTTCGTTTTATCGAGAAATTGAAGAAGCCATACAAGGGTTTTGTCGGGCCTCTTCCTATGGTACCTAAGTTAATTAATTATATGATACCCGCGGGAATTCGGGTCTCTTCGATTCCACTAGTATCATAATTCCTGAATGTATACACGACGCAAGATCGAGGAAAGGAAGTCTTCGAATCACTGACTCAAACCTATTGTCGAATCCTACTCAGCGGAATATGGAGGTACTTATGGCAGAAAGGGCCGATCTGGTCTTTCACAATAAAGCGATAGATGGAACTGCCATAAAACGACTTATTAGCAGATTAATAGATCACTTTGGAATGGCATATACATCGCACATCCTGGATCAAGTAAAGACTCTTGGTTTCCATCAAGCCACTGCTACATCCATTTCATTAGGAATTGATGATCTTTTAACAATACCTTCTAAGGGATGGCTAGTTCAAGATGCGGAACAACAAAGTTTGATTTTGGAAAAACACCACCATTATGGAAATGTACACGCGGTAGAAAAATTACGTCAATCCATTGAGATATGGTATGCTACAAGTGAATATTTGCGACAAGAAATGAATCCTAATTTCAGGATGACTGACCCTTTAAATCCAGTCCATATAATGTCTTTTTCGGGAGCTAGGGGAAATGCATCTCAAGTACACCAATTAGTAGGTATGAGAGGATTAATGTCGGATCCCCAAGGACAAATGATTGATTTACCCATTCAAAGTAATTTACGCGAAGGGCTCTCTTTAACGGAATATATAATTTCCTGTTACGGAGCCCGCAAGGGCGTTGTGGATACTGCTGTACGAACTTCAGATGCTGGATACCTCACGCGCAGACTTGTTGAAGTAGTTCAACACATTGTTGTACGGAGAACAGATTGTGGCACCATCCGCGGCATTTCTGTGAGCCCTCGAAATGGGATGATGACAGAACGTATTTTTATCCAAACATTAATTGGTCGTGTATTAGCAGACGATATATATATGGGTTCGCGTTGCATTGCCATTCGAAATCAAGATATAGGTATTGGACTTGTCAACCGATTCATAACTTTTCGAGCACAACCAATATATATTCGAACCCCCTTTACTTGCAGGAGTACATCTTGGATCTGCCGATTATGTTATGGTCGGAGTTCCACTCATGGTGATCTGGTCGAACATTAAGAACTTTTCATACCGGTGGAGTCTTCACAGGCGGTACTGCAGAACATGTACGAGCTCCTTCTAACGGAAAAATAAAATTCAATGAAGATTTGGTGCATCCCACACGTACACGTCATGGACATCCTGCTTTTCTATGTTATATAGACCTGTTTGTAACTATTGAGAGTCAGGATATTATACATAATGTGAATATTCCACCAAAAAGTTTTCTTTTAGTTCAAAACGATCAATATGTAGAATCAGAACAAGTAATTGCCGAGATTCGCGCGGGAACATCCACCTTTAATTTTAAAGAGAGGGTTCGAAAACATATTTATTCTGACTTAGAGGGGGAAATGCATTGGAGTACCGATGTCTATCATGCACCCGAATATACATATGGTAACGTTCATCTTTTACCAAAAACAAGTCATTTATGGATATTGTCGGGGGGGGTTGTGCAGATCCAGTATAGTTCCTTTTTCACTCGGCAAGGATCAAGATCAAACGAATGTTCATTCTCTGTTTGCTAAACAAAGATATACGCCTAGCCTCTCAGTGACTAATGATCAAGTGAAACAGAAATTTTGTAGTTCGGAGTCTTCTGGTACAGGTGGGCGGGGGGTTCTTGATTATTCAGGGCCTGATCGAATCATATGCAACGGTCGTTGTAATTTCATATATCCTCCCATTCTCCACGAGAATTCTGATTTATTGGCAAAGAGGCGAAGAAATAGATTAATCATTCCATTTCAATCTAATCAAGAACGAGATAAAGAACGAATACCCCGTTCAGGTATCTCAATTGAAATACCCATGAATGGTATTTTCCGTAGAAAGAGTATTCTTGCTTATTTCGATGATCCCCGATACAGAAGAAACAGTTCGGGAATTACTAAATATGAGACTCTAGAGATGCATTCTATTGTAAAGAAAGAGGATTTTATTGAGTATCGAAGAGCAAAAGAATTTAGGCAAAAATACCAAAAGAAAGTAGATCGCTTTTTTTTCATTCCTGAGGAAGTGCATATCTTATCCGGATCTTCTTCCATAATGGTACGGAATAATAGTATTATTGGAATCGATACACGAATCACCTTAAATATAAGAAGCCGCGTAGGGGGATTAGTCCGAGTGGAGAGAAAAAAAAAAAAGGATTGAACTGAAAATCTTTTCTGGAGATATCCATTTTCCTGGAGAGACAGATAAGATATCCTGGCATAGCGGCATCTTAATACCACCGGGAACAGGAAAAAAAAATGCCGGGGATTCAAAAAAATTGAAAAATTGGATCTATGTCCAACGGATCACACCTATAAAGAAAAAGTTTTTTGTTTTGGTTCGACCCGTAGTCACATATGAAATAGCGGACGGGATAAATTTAGCAACGCTTTTCCCCCACGACCTGTTGCAGGAAAGGGATAATGTGCAACTTCGAGTTGTCAATTATATCCTTTATGGAAATGGAAAACCCATTCGAGGGATTTATCACACAAGTATTCAATTAGTTCGAACTTGTTTAGTATTGAATTGGAACCAAGAGAAAAAAGGTTCGTCTATAGAGGAGGTTCAGGCTTCTTTTGTTGAAGTAAGGGTAAACAATCTGATTCGATATTTCATAAGAATGGACTTAGTGAAGTCCCCTATTTTGTATACCAGAAAAAGAAATGATCGGGGGGGTCAGGATTAATATGGATCCCGGATAATGGATCAGATCGCACTAACCTCAATCCGTTTTCGTTTTATTCCAAGGCAAGGACTCAACAAAAATTTACCCAGCATCAAGGAACTATTCGTGCGTTGGTAAATCGAAATAAGGAATACCAACCTTTGCTCATTTTGTCATCATCTAATTGTTCTCAAATGGGTCCATTCAACAGTGTTAAATATAATGACGGTGTGACAAAAGAATCAACGAAAAGGGATCTCCTAATTTCCATTCGAAATTCATTGGGCCCTTTAGGGATTGTGCCTAAATTTGTTAATTTTTCTTCTTCTCATTTAATAACTCATAATCAGATCTTGGTAAAAAAATATTTGCTACTTGACAATTTAAAACAGACTTTCACTTTCCAAGGACTTAAATATTATTTAATGGACGAAACTGGGAGAATTTATAATCCCAATCTAGGAAGTCACATCATTTTGAATCCATTAAATTTGAATTGGTTTTTTCTCCAACACGATTATTGCGAAGAGAGAGCGACAATAATTAACCTTGGACAGTTTATTTGTGAAAATGTATGTATATCCAAATATGGACCACGTCTCAAAGCGGGTCAGGTTCTAATTATTCGTGTTGGCTCTTTAGTAATAAGATCGGCCAAACCCTACTTGGCTACGCCAGGAGCAACCGTCCATGGACATTATGGTGAAACCCTTTCTGAAGGAGATACATTAGTTACATTTATATATGAAAAATCGAGATCTGGTGATATAACGCAGGGTCTTCCAAAAGTGGAACAGGTTTTAGAAGTGCGATCGCTTGATTCAATATCAATGAACCTAGAAAAACGGGTTGAAGGTTGGAACGAACGTATAACAAAAATTCTTGGAATTCCTTGGGGGTTTTTGATTGGCGCAGAGTTAACCATAGCACAAAGTCGTATCTCTTTGGTTAATAAGATTCAAAAAGTTTATCGATCCCAGGGGGTGCAAATCCACAATAGGCATATAGAAATTATTGTGCGTCAAATAACATCAAAAGTTTTGGTTTCGGAAGATGGAATGTCTAATGTTTTTTCACCCGGAGAACTTATTGGATTATTGCGAGCGGAACGAACGGGACGCGCTTTGGAAGAAGCGATCTGTTATAGAGCCGTCTTATTGGGAATAACGAGGGCGTCTCTGAATACTCAAAGTTTCATATCCGAGGCGAGTTTTCAAGAAACTGCTCGAGTTTTAGCAAAAGCCGCTCTACGAGGTCGTATCGATTGGTTGAAAGGTCTGAAGGAGAACGTTGTTCTGGGGGGGATGATACCTGTTGGTACCGGATTCAAAGGATTAGTGTATCATTCAAGGCAACACAGCAATATCCCTTTTGAAATAAAAAATAATAACCTATTCCGAGGGGGGTTTAGAGATATTTTGTTCCAACACAAAGAATTATTTGATTCTTACATCCCAAAGAATATCCACGATCAATCAGAACAATTATTTACGGGATTTAATGATTACTAAGAGCAGATTCATCCTTTTACCTTAACTTTAAACTATCTGGTCTAAAGATAATAGTGAATAGAAAGGAATTTATGGCTTGGCCTGTGTATCAAGGGTCAATCTCTGGTAAAAGGTTCCATCGGAACAATTATTTATTTAGTATTTAGGGTATCTCATCTCTTAAAAAAACTAGGAAGTGTGGGGAGAAATGACAAGAAGATATTGGAACATTAATTTGGAAGAGATGATGGAAGCAGGAGTTCATTTTGGTCATGGTACTAGGAAATGGAATCCTAGAATGGCACCTTACATCTCTGCAAAGCGTAAAGGTATTCATATTACAAATCTTACTAGAACTGCTCGCTTTTTATCAGAAGCTTGTGATTTAGTTTTTGATGCAGCAAGTAAGGGAAAGCAATTCTTAATAGTTGGTACCAAAAATAAAGCAGTTGATTCAGTAGCATCGGCTGCAATAAGGGCTCGGTGTCATTATGTTAATAAAAAATGGCTCGGTGGCATGTCAACGAATTGGTCCACTACAGAAACGAGACTTCATAAGTTCAGGGATTTGAGAGCGGAACAAAAGAAGGGAGACTCAACCGCCTTCCGAAACGAGATGCAGCAATGTTGAAGAGACAATTATATCACTTGCAAACATATCTGGGTGGGATCAAATATATGACGGGGTTACCCGATATTGTAATCATCGTTGATCAGCAAGAAGAATATACGGCTCTTCGAGAATGTGTAACTTTGGGAATTCCAACGATTTGTTTAATAGATACAAATTGTGACCCGGATCTCGCAGATATTTCGATTCCAGCCAATGATGACGCTATAGCTTCAATCCGATTAATCCTTAACAAATTAGTATTCGCCATTTGTGAGGGCCGTTCTAGCTATATCCCAAATCGTTGATTAATAATAAGATAAGTCAATTACTTCGAGAACTCCATAGATTTTTTGAATCGGTTACTATATTCTGAATACCAAAAAAGAGATAAAAAAGCTGGGGATATTTTGTGATTACTTGATATCCGAAAAATATGATTCAAGTAGACGAGTTGAGAAAGAGATAGTGGAATCAAAATAATTCCTTTTTTAAGTTCTATTTCTGCCAGAGGACAATATGAATGTGCTACCATGTTCCGTCAACACATTAAAAGGGCTATACGATCTATCCGGTGTGGAAGTAGGCCAACATTTCTATTGGCAAATAGGTGGTTTCCAAGTCCATGCCCAAGTCCTTATTACGTCATGGGTCGTAATTGCTATCTTATTAGGTTCAGCTGCTATAGCTGTTCGGAACCCACAAACTATTCCGACCAATGGTCAGAATTTCTTCGAATATGTACTTGAATTCATTCGAGACTTGAGCAAAACTCAGATTGGAGAAGAGTATGGTCCTTGGGTTCCCTTTATTGGAACTATGTTCCTATTTATTTTTGTTTCTAACTGGTCAGGGGCTCTTTTACCTCGGAAAATAATACAGTTACCTCATGGGGAGTTAGCCGCACCTACGAATGATATAAATACTACCGTTGCTTTAGCTTTACTCACGTCCGTGGCATATTTCTATGCGGGTCTTACCAAAAAAGGATTGGGTTATTTCGGTAAATACATTCAACCAACTCCAATCCTTTTACCAATTAACATCCTAGAAGATTTCACAAAACCCTTATCACTAAGTTTTCGGCTTTTCGGGAATATATTGGCTGATGAATTAGTAGTTGTTGTTCTTGTTTCTTTAGTACCTTCAGTGGTTCCTATACCTGTCATGTTCCTTGGATTATTTACAAGCGGGATTCAAGCTCTTATTTTTGCAACTTTAGCCGCGGCGTATATAGGCGAATCCATGGAGGGTCATCATTAACTAGCTTTTCTGATTGATATTCGGGAATTCAAAATTAAAAATAAAGGAAAGAGATCTAAAAGATCTTTTTCCTAAGATTCTTGGCGCATTGATGTCATACCCCCACTTCTATTTGTTCATTCAATTACAATATTCTAATTATATTAGGGTTCATAATTTGAATCCAAATTGTTATGCTATCTAGTTTTTATGTGTGATTAAACAAAGAACGATGTTCTATAGAACGATGGATTGCCATTTAATTTGATTTAATTCAAGGATTGTCCAAATTTAGAATTAATTCCATGCAATTCCATCAACCAAATCCTTATATTGTATTGATATGTAATGATAATGATTTGGGCTAATGATAATGAACCAACCAACCCGCCTATTTGGATTCATACGGGATAATGATAACTAAAGGGCAAAGAGTAAGTGACAAATGGGCTTCATCAAAAATAGGTTGGGGGGGTCGACTTAGGTGTATGTAATGGCTATAAACCAATTGTTGTGTATGTTTTTCTATAATCCGAATGCATATAAGATGAGAATTAAATAGTTGGTTTACACTATGGAAGAAACATATGTATATGTGATATTAGATATTGACTAGTTATATATGAACTATCCACAGATCTTTTTTCCTTTACGATCCCACTATGAATTTAGATGAGGATTCCAATAGAAGTCCTTCCATTTCGTCTGTGACGAATGAATAAACACATGAAACCAAGAGCATATAGAAGAGAAAAATAACGAAGAATTGAAAGAATGCTTTGGAACTAAAAAATGGAAGAACTTGGGCCTATGGATTAATAATTGATAAAGACTCGATGGATGGGAACGAAAAACGAAAAATCGAAGTAGTTCTGACGATTCAATAATATGATTACTTCAATTGGATATATCTTAGTAATGGAATCATAAGGCATTATTTATTGGTTTTGATTGTATCATTAACCATTTATTTATTTTGGTGCGAGGAGCTTACCATGAATCCACTGATTTCTGCCGCTTCCGTTATTGCTGCTGGATTGGCCGTAGGGCTTGCTTCTATTGGACCCGGAGTTGGTCAAGGTACTGCTGCGGGACAAGCCGTAGAAGGTATTGCGAGACAACCAGAGGCAGAGGGTAAAATACGAGGTACTTTATTGCTGAGTCTGGCTTTTATGGAAGCTTTAACAATTTATGGGTTGGTTGTGGCATTAGCACTTTTATTTGCGAATCCTTTTGTTTAATCCTAAGAATAGAAAGTTTTTTTCTAAATTCTATTGCCCTGGATTTCCCACCTGCTTTTTTGAATTCTATCAAGATTTGACTCCTACAATCACTTTTTGATTGAGACAATATCCGTGGGAAGGACTGATTTGAGGATGAGGAATTAGCAGACCTACTCGCTTTCTTCCTTCCCGTTCTTAGTCCAACGAAACCCTTTTTTTTTAGAAAGCGTTGCAAAAGATGAGGTATTTCACGACTGACATGAGATCTGGACCTAATTCTAATAAGTGTGTTTCTGAGTGGGAACCTCAATTGAAATATCAAAAAAATTTCAAAATGGAATAATAAAATCTATGTAAAAAAAAGAAAAAAGAATAAATCAAACAATAAAAAAAAGGGACGAATTGATACAAACTCTGTTTGATTCTGTTAGTCCTATCTATAAAGAGGAGATCATATGAAAAATGTAACCGATTCTTTCGTTTCTTTGGGTCACTGGCCATCCGCCGGGAGTTTCGGGTTTAATACCGATATTTTAGCAACAAATCCAATAAAT
>JAJJWX010005161.1:0-2500 GCA_023529315.1 Papaver bracteatum | reverse complement strand
AGAAAAAAAGAATATCACTACTGTGTAAACGAAGAGTTTGAGAGTAAGCATTACACAATCTCCAAGATCATTTTTGTAAAAAAGGGGAATAGACTATCCTTTTTTATACCACATATCCTCTTTTTACACCAAGAAACGAAGTAGTTTCTCAAAAAGAAAGTAATTTTAAGAAATTCTTTTGTAATAAGATTCTTTCGTTACGGAAAGGCTTTTTTATGACACAATTCTATATTGTGGGGGACCCTAAATTTAATAGGGCCCTTGAAGTAGAAGGTCAAGTTGGGGAGGTGATCCAGATTTCTCGCAATTATCCAAGAATAAAAATGTTTGGATCAAGGGTTCAGAATGTAAGACTTAGCTGATCTTTTTAATTGTTATAATCTTTTTTTTTTTTATCATACATGTTGGTAGAACAGTAGAAAAAAATATCATCGAAAACTTACAGCAGCTTGCCAAACAAGGGCTAAGAGAAGAAAGAGCACAGGTATTACTGGCATAACATCTACAATTGGATTAAAAACAGCATAAGCCTCGGGCAATTTGGCGAAGAAAAAACTACTCGAATGAAGGGCAGAATTAAGACAGATACAGATCAAACTAAAGATATTAAGCATAACAAACATTTCCTTCTTGGAGATAATTGTATTTTGATTGAGTTATTGATATTAAGGAAAAAAACGAATAAAGTAAGGTAGATCAAAATTCTTTTTTTTTTTTTTTGCTCAATCACAAATCCTTCACTTCTCAACCGAGAACAGAAGGAGTCATACTTTCATACAATATCTTAATTTAATTCTATGTAATGATCAATAAATTAAGTGAAATTCTACAACTATATGCATGAAATCCTAGCAACAATCTACTCTATTCCATAGAGATTTGGGTGGGAATTGACGAATAAACAATACGGATATTAGTGTTTATTGGTGTCAAATATAAATGGGGCGTGGCCAAGCGGTAAGGCAACGGGTTTTGGTCCCGCGACTCGGAGGTTCGAATCCTTCCGTCCCAGAGCAGTCCAATTAGGTTCAAAGTGTAATGTTGAATAAAATCGAATCCTTTTTTCTTAGCTTAGTTCTACTGATTCTTTTCTGAATCATATCTTTCCCTTTTTTTCTCGCAAAACAACCCAGGGCAAATGACATGCCGATAGAGCAAAATCTATTTCCTATCCTACCTGACTAGGAAATAGCTCAATAGTTGAATTCAAAAATTAGATGGGCTATTCCGTGTCTGCCTATTCCGTCGATATTACTAGTTGCTTAGAAAGACTTTATGGTTTTTGAATAAAAAAAATAACGCATTCAAAGTTAAAATGCGAAAAATACTCTACCTTACTTCCCCTATATCTGAAGGAGTCCAGTTATTAATTCTCTGGGGATCTTGGAAGTCTAAACTAAACAAGAAGGGGCTCTTGGGACTAATTAAATTTTAATTCCATCACCGAGATAATGATTCATTCAAAATCTATGGGCGATTGAGTCGAAAATGAGATATATATTAAACTTTTTTAACTACTGGCTATGATCTGATTGCGAAATCCTTTAATTTCTTTCACGATCAAATAAGAAAGATTCTATTGATATTTAAATATAAAATTTTAAAAATGAAAAGCTTTTAATGATGTTTTATCTATCTTTGGTTCTCGAAGAGATTTGAGATTTGTTAATTTTAATTCTATCGACTCATTTCTGGCCTTTCCAGTTCATTGGACCCATTTCTTTGGTTAATACTTAATATTCATTTTGTTCCGGTATTATAAATTTAATTAAAGTAAAGACCCTCCCTTTTTTTAGTTAGGTGTTTTTAGCTTAGTTGGTCGAGAAAGGTTGAATCTTTCATGATTGATCGTCTTGAACAATCTGTTATGTTGAAGATGCAGATTAAAGAAAAGCGTTTTTTTCTTAATTTTCTGTATAAATTCTTTTGCTCATAGAATAAAAGATGGGGTTAATTAAATTGAATCCTTTGCGAAGACTTCTCCAGAAAAAAGGACCTTTCCATATAGAAAAAGAAAGTATGAAAGTATAGATTACTATGTTCCGATTGAACCAATGACTATTCATGATTCCATATTGAATCAATTCCATACCGGCTCCAAACTAGAGGAAAGTTATGGTAAAACTTCGTTTAAAACGATGTGGTAGAAAGCAACGTGCGACTTGAAGGACATGATCGGTTGTGGATTCTTACATCCACCATTTTATAAAGGAATGAAGGTGCTCTTGGCTCGACATAGTTTGTTCTGTTTCACTAGAACAATCCCTTTTTGTTGGGTTGTAAATAGTACATGATGGAGCTCGAGTAGAAAGTATTGATTCATTTCTCAGGAGCAAGGGTCTAGGGTTAGTGTCAATCAATAAGTCGGAACAACTTCGTAAGTATATCTTCAATATAGAAATAGAAAGGATCCAATTCGGGCAAACGTTTCAAAAAAAGGAAATTCTTTTCTTGGAATTGTAAAAAAACTATTTTGATCAAAACAAAAGTGTATAGCATG